>CM039509.1:50307298-50355708 GCA_022432975.1 Begonia masoniana | reverse complement strand
TTTTAGTTGTCCATCTGAAGTCTTTACTTCCCTCGATTTAGTTTTTAATCAAACATACTATTTTCTATCAGGTATAATCTTAACCTTCATGCAATTTCCCCACCATTTTTGTGATTCTTGCATCGGTCTAAAAGATGGAAAGTACACACGAAGCTGCCCAATCTTATGTCGATGCTGCAAATTGCTATAAGAAAACATCTGTTAAAGGTACGTCGCCTGAGCATGGTTATTTATTTATTTATTTGGGCATGCAGATTTTCCTTAACCAGGATAACATTTTTTTTAATTGTTGTTACGACAACCCAATAGTTTGTTCTATTATTTTTTGTAATTAGGCCAAAATATCCCAGTGGCTAAACTTTCATTTTGATGCAGAGGCTATAACTTGCATGGAGCAAGCAGTTAATCTGTTTTGCGAAATTGGGAGGCTTAACATGGCTGCAAGATATTTGAAGGCACGATTCTGTGATGCTACCTCCCCTTAAATCTTTTTGAAACCTTTCTATGTAATTGGAATCCTGTGAAACGAATACCTTTTTCTTTTGCAGGACATTGCTGAATTATATGAGTCTGAACAAGATATTGAGAAGGCAATTAGTTATTTTGAAAAGGCTGCTGATTTTTTCCAAAATGAAGAAGTGACAACTTCTGCAAACCAGTGCAAGCTAAAAGTAGCGCAGTTTTCCGCTCAATTAGAACAGTAAGCAAGACTCTTTCATTTAATACATGTATGTGTTAGGAAATTAATTAAGAATGATATTTTAGGAGTTAAGATTATGTTAGTTTTCTATAAATAGATGGAAGGGGGTTGAGTTAAGGGATTCTTGAACATATTGTCTAAGCAAATCCTTTATAAGAAGAATCTATTTTTCGGCCGTTAGCTCGTGATGTTTTCTGGACCGGTGTTTCGCCGGACCTGTAATGTTTTTATTTTTTGTTCATTGCAATGAATCAATTTATTTCTCATCATTGATATTATTGCAATAAAACATAAAATAAAGACACCTCAGATCCGGCGAAACACCGGTCCAGGAAACACCACGAGTTAAAACCCGGAAAATAGACTCTTCGAGACAGAATTTGCTTAGTCAATGTTCAATAATAATCTTTTTCTCACTCCACTACCCTCTATTTATGATAAACTATCCTAATTAAAATACATAAATTACCATTATTTGTTAATTTTCCATATGTACGTGTATGTGTGATTCTTTTAAATTGCCTAATTACCTCATTTTCTTATGAAATTTGTTCAGATATCCAAGGGCAATTGAAATTTACGAAGAGATAGCAAGACATTCACTCAAGAATAACTTACTGAAGTATGGAGTCAAAGGACATCTCCTTAATGCTGGCATTTGCCAACTTTGTGGTGGAGATATTGTTGCCATTACCAAATCATTGGAGCGATATCAGGTTCTTATTTGGTTTTTTTATATTTTGAATCATATTTTAGAACTGCAAGCTCACCAAGGATGATTATGTTGGATTTACTTTTTCAGGATTTGGATCCAACTTTCTCGGGTACTCGCGAAAGTCGATTTTTAGCTGTGAGTGACTCATCTTTTTAATGCTCATGATATCTTTTATCTACTCTTTTCAGATGCATTAGTTGTACTGCTCAAGGTTATTTTTATATTGAGGAAGTTTTTTTTTTTTTTGTTTCTGGCAGGATATGGCCACTGCAATTGATGAGGAAGATGTCGCAAAATTTACAGACATAGTAAAGGAATTCGATAGCATGACAACCCTGGTACGATGAACTTAAGATTGATAATATTACATATTTGAAACTTTTAAGTTGTTTTATTTGGTAATCCTTTAAGCTGCTTCATATTGGTCAAATTTGTTTTCTTTTTGGCCAAATCTCACACAACATTCTTAACATGGATTAGTTCGTTTATCTATTGTCAAAAGCCATAAGTGGAGTACAAAATTCTGAGAGTTTATTTTCATCAACTGCTTCACAGGATTCATGGAAGACTACCCTCTTATTGAGGGTGAAGGATAAACTGAAATCCAAAGAACTTGAAGAGGATGATCTTACTTGAATCTAACATGCCCATTTCTCAAACGTTTTTTGAGTTTATTGATGGTGGTATAATCTGAGTTCTGTCCAGTTTTATTACATTCGTTATTGAGTCTGCCTGGATACTATAAATATGCATTCATTTTGTAACTCACTGTATATATTTGAATTTGCTTGTATACTGCCACTTTCCTTGTTCTGATTCTCTGAACTATCGATCTTTGAGCATAGACAAGTGATTTGCTATCATAACTTGTATTAAATGTGGCTCAAACGCAAAGATTAAGTCGTATAACATAGTAATCAGAAAAGTACAATATAAGTATTATCTTATGGGATAAGTGGCAATTTAGAACTTATCAATTTTTTTCGACAAAAATCTCAACGTATGATCCGTTTTTATTTTAGTTCTTACCGTTACTTTTCTTGTTAACGGATGTTCGGACTTCCGTGAGGTTCTTCGGGTGTTAGTTGTTGGTGCCCCCTTGCTTTTCTGGGATTCAACAATTTAAATTTCAAAATACAGTGACTCGTGACTCGTGACTCGGGACGCGGGACTCGGGACTGGACTCCCATAAGTTCCTATGGACAACTGCTTCAGGATTTCGTTCTTTAGGTTTGGGGCTCTATGAGTTAAGTTTCAAGAACATTGTTTTTGGACTTCCGCCGAATTCACCGGACTTTCATTGGAGTGTCCGGACTTCCATGAAACTCTCTGGGTGTCTACAGCCAGTGCCCTAGTGTGTGTATGAGTTTTTACAATTTGAAATTTTGAAATACATTATCTCGAGACTGGACTTCTGCAAGTTATTCTGAATATTTATGGCGAGAGTTCGCTCTTCAAATATAGGGATTCGTAAGTTTAGTTTGATGAACACTGTTTCGACCTTGAGTTTATGTGGAATCCATTGGGCTTTTGTTGAGTGCGTCTGCAGAGATTTTTGACAAAAACGATAAGGTTTAAATCACTTGTGATTGATACGTTAATGCTTGTTTTGTCGAAAAATTTGATCAAGTCTAAATTGCCCCTTGTGTCGAATGATAGCTTTACGTTGTCTTTTTTATATTAATTTATTTGTAGATTAATTATGATAGTAAAATAATGAATTAATGACTTACGGACAGTAATAAACATTAACAAATTTCGAGGAATTCATGACAATGAGAAAGAAGGAGAGTCGCTGGCAATAAAGACCAATCCTACGCGGGCCAAACTCTCTGCTTTCTGTTTGTTTTATGCGAAAGTCGGCGCCTTTCTCCACTACGCTCCAGGAAATCTCCAGAATCGCCTCGTCTGCCAAACTCCGAGCAGCCAAGAGCTCAAAACCTGCAGCACGAATCCGGGTTGGAGCGAGTGAAGGCGAAGAAAATGGAGAGCTTGGAGGAGAAGAATCATCTTCCCCTAGCCCTTGTCGTCTCCGATTGCGTAAATCGGTGGTTTCAGGATACGCTCAAGGAGGCTAAAGCGGGTGATACTGACATGCAGTTCTTGTTGGGCCAGATGTATAACAGTGGCTATGGTGTTCCTAGAGACTCTCAAAAGGTCTGTCTTTCTTCCTTTTAACTTTCTGCAAATCCTTTAACTCTCTTTGGTGAACTGGACCGTAATATATTGGATTGATTTCTGGGTATGTGCATTATGCGGTAATAAGTCAGGAATTCTTCTCTCAGAACGCGTGAATGCTGAATGAGACTAAAATTTGTGTCATAATCAGGGGCATGCTTGGATTAGTAGAGCCTCCAAAAGTCGAACGTCCGTTTGGAAAGTGTGCAACAAACGTCCAGGTACTTGCTCTATTTCGCCCATACTTTGGTCATATTATCCTGGGACTGCTTGCCTCAGCTCTTTGATTGGTTTTCCCTTAGATTATAACGCAAGTGATTCTGATTCGGATGAAACAAAGAGAGGAACTAAATAAGTTCAAACTCATTCCTACCCATGTAAGTCTGTCATCCGTTTCTTATTTTTCTCGATTTAGATCAAACTCTGGCAATTACTCATTCTTTTGTAAAGGTTACTAATTCTTTCTTTTATCTATATTTTCTTTACGTAAGAGGGATCCGAATTCTAGTTGAACCGGGTCTGACTCATGTATCATTATTAGATTTTTATGTTTTCACTATGTAAAGCAAAACTCATTGTACCTTGATTTCTAATTGTGAATTTTTCTTCTACCCGTGATTTTTTCCGGTCTAAGATTTTTCACGTAAATCTTGGTGTTCCTGTTTTTCCGCTTTTGTTTTCTTTTTTCGATTATCAGCGTTTGATTTTCAACACTTTATTTGCCTTATTTCACAATATGATCTTTGTTATGCTCTAATTTATAGGATGCCTCAGTTTTAGCTAGAAAAAGATACCTCCAAATACTCCACATTCCAACTAAAATCAAAAGGATGGCGTTTTATCTGAATAGCTGGCTCTAGTTTTACTTGATTCCCCCATGTAGTGTTGTTGTTCTTCCCATATCTATTTTACCCTTTGAAACCATTTCACTTTGAGCTGAGAAGGCATCCTTTTAGATCGAAGCAATCACTGCTAAGAAAACGCCTGTCCATTCTTCTGACGATTCTAATTATAGTTACAATAGTAGTTTTCGATTTATTACAATCTCGGGTGAAGAATATGAACTAGATCAATACATTACTGCTGAATTTGCATGGCTTGACTCAGATATTGATGAAAATCCAGGGCTCGAGCAGTTCCTATTGGCTTATTAACAACACCGATCAGTGGAGATGCATAAATCTTATTTACAATCTTCCTTCGCGCTTCTTTTTCCTCCATTCCCACGGCTTCTCTGGGTTTGACGAAGCCCACAGGCCGATCCTCTTCTCTCGAGCCATCTTTTCCCACTGCCAGTATGCAAAGAAGTTTAAACTAAATCCATGTAAGGTACAATATTTTTCATTGATATTCTGAATCTGCTCACTTTTGCCAGATCTGTACGTTGATCATATGCAGTGTAATGCCAGGCTAAACCTTTCTTCAGCATTAGTTCCTGTTCGAGAGAAATAAACTAAGATTGCTGATTTATTATCTCAATCGAAGCAGAGTACTGAGAATTTTTTAAAGATACCTGGACGAATGAGTTGTTGCAATAGATATCGGCTACACAACGGCCGTATCGATCTATGGTGTAGACAAGGACTCTCAAGCATTTTCCTTGCAAAATCTTAGTCAGCTCCTGTTTGGCCTCAGGGCCATACGGCATGGAGCTTTCTGGGGCGTCGATTCCCCTGTTGTAAAGTGTCTTTCACGATGTTAGATTGATCGAAAGATGTTCTTCGTAGTTGATCGTAAAAAGAGATCAGAAAATTACCGAAGACGAATCTTATACTTTCTTGCTAATACCTCCTCGTTCTGAATAGGCAGTACCCTGTTAAGAGACAGATGAGAAATGGTCTTGCATATATCAATTTCTCCATTGTCGAAGTATGCCTTATTCAATTTGATTAGATTAAGCAAACCAACCTATATCCAGCATCAACAATTGCTTTATGAAGAGCATCAGCAATTGCTTTATAAAGAGCATCAACAATTGCTTTACGAAGAGCATCGGCCTTTGCATAGTTTCTCATGGCTTGAGCTTTTGATCTTTCAATGGCTGCTTGTACATCAACAGGAATGTTGTAAGACTCTCTCGGGTCAGTAGTACTTACATAAACCGTCACCGTATCACCATCTGCAACAGCTTTTTGATCAACCTAGAATCATTCAATTCATTTTGATCAGACTGTGAAGTTCCTATGTAAATTGAGTAGGAAGCTCTGTTGTTCTCACCGGTAGAATATGCAGTTCAAATTTAACTCCGGCCGGCAATGGCGTTGGAGCCGGTGCAGTGACTTGGACGAGAGTTTGAGGAAGAGGGAGACCATAAAAAGCCAGCAAACCCTGTAGAGAATCAATTGCTGTTAATTGGATTTATATATTCACCATTTTCAGCAAAGCTGCTCGTACCTCAACATCTGCCCTTTGATGTCTTTCAAGGGCTTGAATTACAAGCCTGGATGCTTCCTCAGGTGTTTTTGGAGGTGGTTTTGCTTCTCTCCATGCCTCTACTAGCTTTCCATACCTTCAAGCAAGTAGGAAAATCAATTAAACTCTTTTTTTTTTTTTTTAATTTCCGTCCTAATTTCCTTGTTGGTCATTGAATCAGGAAGTACCAGTTTGCCTGCGCTTTCTTGGATGAACGGACATGCTTGCCAAGTCCTTCAGGAACCTAAGTAAAACAAAAAGGAATCTAAATCAGACGTACAGAGAGCTCAGAAGCTTGAGTAGTTACTTGAATTCAGGACGATCGCCATTAATGACAGAAAGAAAGAGAGTAAATACAGCTGGAGAGCTGATTTTCACCTGAGATGTGATTTCGAAGTGATAGAGATCATGGGCGAGAGCCGAAACACCGACAGTGGAGGCCGACAGGCCGTGAGGTCCGAGCGCATCTGAGGTTGGTTGGCAGTAATGGCGGTAGAGGAATCTAAGGACGTTACCCATCTGTCTGGTTTTTCCGGCGAGGCTGTTTGGGCGGTGAGAATCAGAGAAGAGAACCGATCCCAAGTAAAGAAAGGAGACGACTTTTGTTTCCCAATGAAATTAAAAAAGTAATCTTGGAATTTTTTCGTTGTATCCAAGATTTAGCACGCTAACGAAGGCAAACTGGAGAGAATTCTATACGTGGCTTGCTTCCATTGGTCGCAGTCTTTATAATGTTAATAAGGCAATGTTGATTGCTGCCAGGAAAAGTGACAGACCCCACTTTCGAGTTAAGCGCGTGTTTTCCTAACACGGTTTCAACTTTGATTCTCTTTTCCCAAAGATGCTCAAATTATCAATCACCAAATGAATCCTATACTATGTTGTTGCACAACTAATACTTTAAACAACTAATACTTTAAATTATGGATTAAGGGTAAAAAAAATGTTAAAGTATTCGAAAAGTGCAGAAAAAAATTTAAAGTTTGAAAAGTACAAAATAAAGTTTTGCGGGTGATCACTGACCCCGATAATGGGTGCAACGGTTACTCACCTCATTGAGGCGGGTACCCGCATAACGCAGGGGTCACGCGGGTAACCGCCGACCCCCAGCATAATGCGGGTACCCGCTGTTTTGAGGCAGATAACCGCCGAGCCCGTGAATTGACCCCCCTCGCGTGATGCGAGTACTCGCTGCTTTGAGGCGGTTAACCGCCGAGCCCATGAACTCTCTGAAATATTCATAGCAGGGGCTATACTGTGGGCAAATAATTTTTGAAAAGAGATTCAGAACGGTTGACCATTCTATGAATTTGGTCGACCGTTGTCGTGCCTATTTAAGCACAATTCCTCCTCCTCTTGTTTCTTACTCTCCTCTTCTCTTCGCCTCTCCTGTTAGTTTTTTCTCTACCTCCTCTATTAGTTTTTTCTTAGAGTATATAGCTAGTGTTCTCAAATAAAAGGTATTATTTATAAATATTTAATGTGTATTCAATTAAATATTATTTTACTGTTATTTATTATTTTTGAATTATTTATTAATATTTTTTAATTCTTTTTGATATATTTTTTTATAGTAATTTTTGATAGTGTATTTCACCTTTAATTATTTTGCTACTATTTACAAATTTATTATTTCGGAATTATTATTTATTCTTTTTTTTCCTTCGTAGACAATTGATCCAATACGATTTATCGATTTAAATGAGCAAACAAATTTTGATGTCGATATGGATTGGAATTCACATACTAATAATAAAGAAATTGAGGCGTATTCAACATCTGTAACTCTAGACGAGGAGCTGCGAACACCGATCGGATCAGACGTTGATGAGGTGGAAAGCTTACCGGTACGTGAAGAAAACTCAAATGATTTTTGTTTGGGAAGAACATATAGTTATATAAAATAAATTAAAAAGAAAATAGAACTATATTCTTTGAAAGAGGGTTTCGTCATCACATTTGTCCAAAGAAAATGGAACTATATTCTTTGAAGTTTTTAGATTCTCAAGTTTTTTCTTTATCCGGGGACATAGAATGTCTGTTGATTGGGCCATCTTCTCAAACTTTTTGACAATGTGAGTCATCAAATCCTTTCGTATTGTCTCGAACATTGTGATAATCGGTTTGTCTCTGGCAAGCAATAGAACTGCATTGTATGACTCTGAAAAATTATTCAAGCCTATATCGTACTTAGGGATCGAAGAGAATGCATAACTAGCCCAATGTCTAGGCTCTTCCCTTCGAAGTTATGTGTGGGCTTCCGAGTTTAACTGAAATATTTTTCTCATTTCTATTTCTAAATGATGATGAGTGGGCGCCTTGGCAGTTTTCCACATCGCCTCTCTGTACTTTTTGCCCTAAAAGAGACTTTTGAAATTTGCATACATATGTCGTAGGAAGAAGCAGTGTTCGGCGAAAGGAACATTATTGTCTAAGAGGGGGGGGTGTGAATTAGACTTTTTAAACTTAATTTCTTAATCTAAACAATTTCTCTCTTGTATTCAACTTCTAAGTTAACAACAAACAATCAAACAATATAAAGTGAGAGAGAGAGAGATTGACACCGTGATTTTTAACGTGGTTCGGCTAAACTTGCCTACGTCCACGCTCCAAGGCTCCCCTTGAAGATTCTTTCCTTCTCCTCACGAGAAAACAAAGATCAAACTTCCCGGGCGTCGATCTACAGCCTTTTACCGAATAACTGCCTTTACACTTTAACAGTAAGGATACAATTTTCAGCACACACTACAGTCTCTCAAAATGATGAATCTCAAGTTCAGGAAAAATAGAGAGATGTAGAAGAAAATACAAAGTAATCCGAAACTTTCTGCTCGTAAGGGTTCAAAGATAATTTCAGCAAAAGTTATTCTCCCGAGCTTTTTTCTCCTCTTTATACTCTGTCTGTAATCGGCTCTAATTGTGGAATGCTTCTAATCTGAATATGGTAATTTTATGACCGTTGGAGAAGCATCCGTACATAGACAGCTAGCCGTTGCGTTCTGGAGTTGCCATCGTTCGTCGCCATTAATGATCTACAATTAAGACTCTGGACGAGTATCGCTATCGCTTAGCAGTTTTTTAAAAGTTCTGGCGCTAAGTCTTTGAACGAGTAAGCATGGACGACAGCGTCTGTCATTGGCGTGGATGACTGCGTCTTCCCTTTGAGCGTGGATGACAGTGTCTTTCCTTTGAGCATGGACAACTATGTCTGATTCTTGAGTGTGGATGACGTTGTCTTTCATTGTCGTGGACGACATTGTCTTTCATTGTCGTGGTCGACTGCTTCAATCATCAGTGTGGACAACTTCGACTTCCTTTGAACGTGGACAACTCAAGTCACCTGTCTTTCACGTGGTCATTTGCTTACTGCTAACACCTGACTTTCACGTGACACTTTAACTTTCGCGTGGACGCCAGTAGACGACTTCTTTTATTTCTATTTTCTTTCACGAGGACGTTTGATTTCTTTCTCTGATAGTATTGCATGGACAAACGATTTCGCCTAAACTGTGGACTATTGTTAACAGCTTGGCTGTGGACTATTAATTTCAGACTAAAAACACTTAACCTCAAAATCGTCAGAAACACTTAATGCCCCTTTTTAAAGGGCATTTCCAGATAAATACAATAGACATAATACTTCAATTATTCAGAACATATATTTCAAAATCATTTATATTAATCATAATTATCCAGATTAAAACCATAACCATCAAAAATATAGTGCTTAAAAGAATTTAAGCTAACAATCTCCCCATTTTTAATGATGACAAATAAATATTATGATTAACTAGTTTCTCCTCCATAATACTATCAGAATGATAAATAACTTCTCTAACTCCCTCATACTCTATGCATGCAACCAAAATAACATCCTTATTTGCCTTCACATCCTACCTATTTATCTCTCCCTTTGACATTAAAAAAAATAAACAGAGAAGAAATAAGGCAGGGCATTCAGCACATCAGAGAGGAAAGCAAAGATCATTCATAAGAATAAAATAGTATCAGTCACAATAAAATTGGGGAAAGGCACAAAAGAATGGGAAAGTTGAATCAATTAAGGAATATCTGCTAAGAGGGGGAAGATCTTAGATGAACTACCCTAGACATAGAATAGAAATTCCTTGTAGATCGATACAGATGCTCATCATCATCCATCGCATCCGTGTCCTCAGCTGAAGCAAGAGGAACAGGAGAAACATGAGGAACAGTATCGCCATCAAATGTATCTCATGCATCCTCTGCATCTTCCTCAACAGCCATTGCTTCTATTGCAGCCATAGTAGCCACTGCTTCCATGTCATCGACCATTGGGACAGTAGTAGGAACGGTTGGCACAATGAGGGGCACGTCCTCAGCTGGAGCAACAACAAGATCTGAAGGAGCCGGAGCAACAGCAAGATCTGAAGGAGCAGGAGCTGGCAAATGAAAAAACAGGGCAGGCTCGGGCTCATAGACAGGCTCAATCATAACAAGATCAGCAGAGACAGCATCAATATCTGGAAGGGAAATTGCAGACTGATCAACAATTGGGGCAGGCACTGGCTCGTCCTCAACCAGAGCCACCTCTTCAGTAGCACCAATCCCAACAACTGGAGTAACCTCCAAAGGCTCAACAGCTGAAATAGCTGGAGGAGTAGGTTCAGGGCACTCGACACCACTTTCCAAAGCCTCAATCCCATGAGGGGGTACAAGATCACTGGTAATCAGAAGATCACAGAGATCACTAAACTGAGTGATGAGGCGGTCATATACGCGCTGTATTTGAGTTGTTACTAAATTGAAATGAAATCTAACTGATGAGATGACATCATTAGTGACTTTACTGTGCGCAAGTTTAGCTTGATCAATGCGATTATGGACATCAGTAAAGGCTGAATGTTGATTGGATTCCAACAATTCAATCTGATTGAGCCGAACTTGATTTGCAGTGGCAAGATGTTCAAGTTGGGACAGGACAATGGCCTCAAATTGAGCACGGTGGGAGTTATATAGTGTTTGAAAAGATTCAAGACCAGTCCCTAGGCTGGCAATGTTTGCCCTTAGCTCATCATGCAGATCTTTATAAATAGTATTCCTCACTTGAGAGGAAGAAGGACGTTTGGAGTGAGGAGGAAGACGAGCAGGCAGTGGAGGGAGCTGAGCAGGAGAGGGAGCTGGAGTTGGATTGACTGGACGTAGATGAGGTGTGCAGTGAGCAGCAACTTGGACTGTAGGAGGTTCAGGATCACTGAATGGTTATGGAAAGGGAGTTTGCTCATGAGTGACCTCCTCTGGAGCTTGAAGGAGAAGGACTGGAGGAGGTGCAAGCTCAGGAATAAGGGTGTCATCTTGCACACTTGTTTCTTCATCTTCATCTGGAAGAGTTAAACTCCTGGATGGACCTCTTCGGCCATCTCTTGCAACCAACACCCCTTGATCATTCCTTGTTATGCCCATTCGTGATAAGGTAGAGGCAGAGAAGAAGTCTGAATTTTTCAAGGAAATGGGCTGGTCAGACTCAGGATATCGAACCCCAAATCGATTAAAAATCTTCATGAGCAGAAGATTGTAAGGTAAGAACTTAGAGCCACTGGTAACAACTTGCAGAATTCGATTCAATATGATGAAACCTATATGGAATGGTTCACCCTTAAAGAATTGATTTAGCAAAAAGAGATCCATGCCACTTACATGGTCTCTATGTCCTTCTACAAGCAGAATGTTGTAATGTATCATCTGCTGAACAACTCTGGCCCTAGGGATCAAGTCTTTGCTTTTCAGTTTGAGAGGAGCATTACAGGGATCCTTGGCAATCAATTGAAGTAATTCCTTGCCAGCAGGTTTTGTAAGAAAAGACGAAGTTGTTGTGGCCTCATAAACCCTTCGGGTACCGTTTAAGAACTCACAGCGTAGGATTTGATGCATTAAGTCCTAAGTGAGCTCAATGTGGCAACCATAGACATAACTCCTAAGAACTAGGGGTTTGGTAGAATGTTCCAGGTTTGCATAGAACATCTGAATGAGGGTTTCATAATAAGCGGCTTCAGAAACAAATAGTCTTATCATCCCCAACTTTGTTAAGAGTTCTTCTAAATCTAGACCAGATAGATCCTCAAAAATAATCCCTCTAGAACGAATAATTGGTTTGTATTCAAAATCTTCGAAATACCTTTTAAAAGCAGCATGGTTGAGGAACTCGTGACTCGGCCAAATGAGAGATTGAGGGTCTGAGGCCGATTGAGCATCCGCACCATGAGAGATCTTTTGCTTCTTCCTCGAGAAGACTTGAGGTGCGTGGGAAGAAGATGCCATTAGGTTTTCTGAGTAGAGATGGAGAATTGAAAGGTTTTGATTGGAGTTGAGTATCAGGGAAGAGTAGAAATCACCAAACGAGGGAAAAAGGGCGCGAGAGGTTTTAGAAGTGATTTTTGAAAGTTGGGGATTTTGACCCCTTTCGAAGAAATTTACAGACCCTATTGTAAAAGTCCATGGTCAATGTCCACAGTCAACGTCCATTATCAAATGTCCATGGTCAGCGTCTATTGTAACCACTTTTTCACATAGAAGGTAATTGTGGAGATCGTCCATTTTGAACAACATTGTCAATGTCCATTGCGACAACGTCCATGCCTTCATTGACCAATCTGCCCTATTACTCAATATTCTCCAACAGAAGAAGAACCTCAGTTTTTCTCAATCTGAATGAGACCTAACTTTATTCTAATATTATTGAAGGTCTTTTCATCCAAAGGTTTGGTAAAGATATCTGCTAATTGATCTACAGAATTGAAAAATTCTAAAGAAATATCTCATTTCTGAACATGATCTCTAATGAAATGATATCTAACCTCTAAATGTTTGGTTCTAGAATGATGTATGAGATTTTTGGAAATATTTATGGCACTGGTGCTGTCACACCGAATGGGAATCCTATCATAGAAAAGATTATAATCCTCCAAGGTCTGCTTCATCCACAACATTTGTGCACAACAACTGCCAGCAGCAATATATTCACTTTCAGCTGTTGAAAGTGCAACAGAATTTTGTTTCTTGGAGTACCAGGAAACAAGAGACTCTCCAAGAAATTGACAAGTCTCACTTGTGCTTTTCCTATCCACTAGACTTCCAGCATAATCGGAATCTGAGTATCCTATGATATCAAAAGAAGTATCCTTCGGATACCATAAGCTTAAGTCATAAGTCTCACTTAAATATTTGAAATTTTTTTTAACAGTAGTTAAGTGAGATTCTTTAGGGGCAGCTTGAAATCTAGCACAGAGACAGACACTAAAAAAAATATATGGCCTACTAGCTGTCAGATATAATAGAGATCCAATCATACCACGATATTTTTTAATATCAACACTTATTTCGTTTTCATCTTTGTCCAATTTGGTAGTGATACTCATGGGAGTTCTAGAGAACTTAGAGGATTCTAATCCAAATCTTTTTAAAAGATCTTTGATGTATTTTTCTTGACAGAAGAAAATACCATCGGATTTTTGGCTAATTTGAAATACTAAAAAGAATTTTAACTCTCTCATCATACTCATTTCAAACTCACTTTGCATAACAGTGGCAAACTCATTACACAATGAAACATTTGTAGACCCGAATATGATATCATCAATATAGATTTGAACTAGAAGAATATCATTGTCCTTTTACAAGGTAAAAAGGGTTGAATCGGTATTACCCTTTTTGAACTTTCTTTATTCAAGGATATTCTTCAATCTATCAGACCAAGCTCTAGGAGCCTGTTTAAGTCCATAGAGAGCTTTCCTAAGTTTGTATACATGGTCAGGTTTCTCATAATCTTCAAATCCTAAGGGCTGCTCTACATAAACTTCTTCCATGATATAACCATTTAAAAATGCACTCTTTACATCCATTTGAAAGAGTGTGAAGTTTTTGTAACAAGCATATGCTAAGAGCATCCTAATAGATTCTAATCTAGCTACGGGTGCAAAGGTTTCCTCAAAGTCAATTCCTTCTTCTTTGTTGTAACCTTTGACAACTAACCTAGCTTTGTTCCTCACCACTATTCCATTTTCATCCATCTTGTTCTTGTAAACCCACTTGGTTCCAATAATAGGATGATTGTTTGGTTTAGGAACAAGTTCCCAAACATTGTTCCTTTCGAATTGGTTTAGTTCATCTTACATAGCAACAATCTAATTTTCATCCAATTCGGCTTCCTCAAACAACTTAGGCTCTATTTGAGATATGAAAGCAACATTAGCACAATAATTTCTAAAGGAAGCTCTAATTTTGACTCCTAATGTTGGATCACGTAGAACTTCATCTAATGGGTGATCTCTCACAAATTTTCAATCTCGAGGCAGAGCATCAAAATCATCCTTGACATGAACAATTTCTAAAGAGTTTTCTCCTTGAAGGATTTCAGCAGATTTATCTAATGAAAGAGAATCCATTTGCTTTCCTAAGGAATCCTCCTCATCCACATTGATTGTGAGTTGAGGAGTTTCAACGAAATTGACATGCACAGATTCTTCTACTACTAGTATTCTCTTATTGAATACTCTATAAGCCTTACTAGAGAGAGAATATTCAAGAAAGATTCCAAGATCAGATTTGGAATCGAATTTTCCTAATTTGTCCTTGGTGTTTAGAATGAAACATTTACAACCAAAGGCCCTAAAGTACTTAACATAAGGGGTTTTTCCATTTCAAAGCTCATAAGGAGTTTTCTCAAGAATAGGTCTTATGGACACCTTGTTTAGCACATAACAAGCTGTGGAGACAGTTTCTGCCCAGAAATATTTTGGAAGGAAAATTTCATTGAGCATGGTCCAAGCCAGCTCTTGAAGAGACATTTTTCCTCTCAAAAACACCATTGTGTTGAGGTGTTCTAGGGGAGGAGAAATTGTGCTCAATTCCATATTTTAGACACAAGAGTTCAAATTTCTCATTTCCAAATTTTCCACCATGATCACTACGAATAGCAACTATGGTGAGTTCCTTTTCATTTTGAACTCTTTTCCTAAAGCTAGAGAATGTATCAAAAGTTTCATCTCTGGACTTAAGAAAGAATATCCATGTGAACCTAGAAAAGTCAATCTACAATGACAAAGGCATAATGTTTGCCTTCTAAACTAGCAATATTTGAAGGGCCGAAAAGGTCCATGTGAAGTAGTTGGAGAGGCTTGGATGTAGAGATTGTACTCTTTGATGCAAAGGAACTTTTGATCTACTTGCCTATTTGGAAAGCTTCACAGACCTTATCCTTCTCAAAAGATATCTTGGGAATCCCTCTAACTAAATTATCCTTAGTAATATTAGCTATGGTATCCATACCTACATGTCTTAATCTCCTATGTCAAGTCCAGGAGTCATTAGAAGAATTTACAGCAAAATATTTTTCATCATTGCAAACAATATTATCTAAGTCAATGATATAAATATTTTCTTTCCTATAACCTGTAAACAGAATCTTACTATTTGAGACATCCTTAATTATGCAGGAATTTGATTTAAAGGTTACCTCATATTCTTTATCACACAACTGACTAATACTAAGCAAATTATATTTTAACCCTTCTACCAACAGCACATTTTCAATAATAGGATTAAAGCTGTTACCTATATTGCCGATGCCAACAATTTTACCCTTCTGGTTTCCACCAAAAGTGACATTTCCTTTCTTCTTGTTGACAACAGCAAATTTGGTTGAGTCTCCCGTCATATGCCTCGAGCATCCACTGTCAAGGTACCATAGATTTTTCTCGGGAGAGCAAACAACCTGCAAAACAGTGATCAAGTAGTCTTCTTAGGTACCCTAATCTTTTGGGTCCTAGTGTTAGTTTTGGTTTCTTTAGGAACCCACTGCAATTTACTGCCAAGTTTAGTTTTTCCTAGTTTAAGAGGACATTCATTGGATTTATGTCTTACTTCATTGTATGCATGACAAGTAGAAGATTTAACAAAGAAATTCTTATATACTTTCTTTTTACTAAACCTATCATATCCAAAACCAGCTTTATCAAATGTAACTCTCTGCCTGCCTAATAGCATATTCAGGTTTTTGCTGCCATTAGTAAATTTCAAAACTATGTTATTCAAGTCCTCATTTTACTTTTAAGATTATTAGTCTCCTTTTCAAGCAGATTATATTCCTTAACATGCTTTTCAACTAAACATGTATTTTCCCTTTTCAACAAATTATATTTAGTCTTTAGCATGCCAAATTGTTTTACTAAATCATTAAAAGCATCAATTAAGTCCCCATCCTCAGTTCCACCATCACTAGAAGAACCACTAACCTCATTTTCATGTGTCATGAAGCACAGATTTGCTACTTCCTCATCTTCTGAAGAGGAGTCGCCCTCACTGTCATCCCAGGTGGCCTTCATAGCTTTCTTCTTGAGACTTTTCTTAGCTTGTGGACAGTCGGCCTTCATGTGACCCTGCTTCCCACACTCATAACATGTGATTTCCTTTTCTCTTTGGGATTTTTCACCCGTTAGAAATCTTTTCCCTTACATCCTTTTGCGTTGAAGAAACTTGTTGAATCTTCTAGTAATGAGGGCTATGTCATCCTCATCTTCTTTAGCCTCTGATTCCTCTTTTAACATGGTAAACAGTTCATACTCGTGTACTAACATACTCATTTTACTTTCCTTTACTTGGTTTGTTCCCTCGTGAGTAATCTCTAGCAAGTGCCAAATCTATTGAGCATTATCACACCCTTGAACCCTATTAAACTCATCTCTATTTAAGGCACAGTACAGTGTATTAATAGCCTTAACATTTAAACTTAAATTTCTCTTATCAGACTTTGTTAATTCATGAGACTCCTTAGGAACCTTAACTTCATTTTCAGTTTTCATGGCCTTGAAAGGGTCATTCTCTATTATGCTCCAAATCTCATAGTCCATGGCTTAAACGAATATTCTCATTCTTACCTTCCAGTATACATAATCACTGCCATCAAAAAATGGTGGCCTAGAAATGGACTGACCCTCTATGTGTGTGGAGTTTGAGTTGAATGCCATTGTAAGAATATCACAATATTTAAAAAAAAAAACTTAGACAATATTTAACCAAGGCTCCCCCTTGAAGATTCTTTCATTCTCCTCACGAGAAAACAAGATCGAACTTCTCGGGCGTCGATCTACAGCCTTTTTGTAACGACCCACCGGGTTCCCCCGATAGGTCGTGCAGTCCAGCCAGCTAGCCATCTGACACTGCCACGTGGTTTCCCAAAGGTCGTCCCACGTGTACTCACGATCTTCCCCCACGACTTGGTAAATGGGGGTTTTTGCCTTCCCTAGGATTAGAACCCTGGCTCCCAGGTCTACATAACCAAGGGTTCACCATCCCAGATCCCACGAGGATATTTTTAATTGTATTTAAATTGCTATAAAAACTTTATAAAAATATTAAAATGATAAATGAGATAATTAGAAATAAATTTCGAGTGACAATTCAATAAGAGACAACGAAATAAAATAGGTTAAATCGATGAAAAGAAGCCTTGGCTATGATCGATTTCTTCGTTACGAGAATTTTACTATTGATGCTCTGGTAATGCTCTGCAGCATTGTCTATGAACAGCAAGAATTAAATAATTCTAGGATTCTTTCGAATTGCCTAGGTAAATTCAATTTAGAATTTCTTTCAACTTTGAAGGAATATAACTAATATTGAATTTTCTAATTGCCCTATTCTTATAGCCAATCGAATTAATGCTAACCACGTTGTAACAAATTAATCAAATTAATTATTCGTGCATCTAAGAATTTATATTTATCTATCGATATAATACAAACATGAATCGTCAACTTATCTATCGATATGATATGACTTAGCAAGAAATATAACAAATAATTGTTCAATAAATAACTACATAAACAAAACCGAGATCGTAGCAAAAACCGTAACGAATACTATCGTCCTAACTAAGTGATGAAATTTAGCTACTAGACATAATAAAATAAAACTCAAAATAGTGTTAATAAAAATGATAAACAGTGAAGAGAAGAGGAAGAAATTTAGAAAAATGGCGTTGGTCGTCGTCCTAGATCTAGAGCTTTTCTCCCTATCCTCTCAGCCAGCAAAAATTTCCTTTTTATGCTCCTTCGTCTGGTTTGCATGTAATCTCTTATTTTCTCTCTCTAATCTTCTTTATTTTATTGTTCCCCTTTTTTAGCCTTCTTCCAGGATCTTTGCCTTTTCTCACTCCAAAAATCTCTCTGTTGAATTTATTTTGTCCTTTAGTGCTACCCCTTTTTATGTCCACCGCTGCTTTTCTTTCTACAACTACCACTGCTTTTGTCGTTTACTGCTGCCCTTTTTCACATCTACCGCTGCCCGGTGCCTGTCTTTTATTTCCTTCTTTCAGCTTCTACTGTTACTTTTCTTTCTACATCTACCGCTGCTTTTGTCTTTTACTACTTCTACCGCTGCTTTTGTCTTTTACTGCTTCTACCGCTGCTTTTCTTTCAGATTCTACCGCTTCTTTTCTTTTAGTGCCTTCCATCGTCCATGGTTTTTTGTCTTTTAGTGCCTTCTACTGCTACTTTTCTTTCAGCTTCTACCACTGCACAGTGCCCTTTTTCGCATCTACCGCTTGCACTGTTGGCTTCTAACATCTACCGCTGCTTTTCCTTCAGCATCTACCGCTACTTTTCTTTCAGCTTCTACCGCTGCACAGTGTCCTTTTTCGCATCTACCGCTTGCACTGTTGGCTTCTAACATCTACCGCTGCTTTCCTTCATCATATACCGCTGCTTTTCAACGTGCTCCATTAATTCCAAATCTATTTCTTCCATTTTTCCAAATTTTGATTAATTTGCTTTACTCTTCCAAGATTCCAGCATCTTCTCTTTCCATAATCAGCAACGAATTTCCTCAATTTACTTGAATTTCCTCCTCTAACTCCATAATCTTCGGCTTTTGAATTTGATTTTTCCTCTAATAAAATTACATTCAAATATGAAAATATTTGCATGAAATATATTAAATTCTGCTTTTAATAGATAATCTGCATAAAATATATTAAATTAAATCAAGGTATCGATGCTGCAACATTATATAGCACTTATAGTAAATTTCTACCAATTAATTCTTGCATTCACTCAAATCATACATATTTTATCAACTAAATATAGTATAAAATAAGTCTAATTTAAGAGTTATCAATGCACATATATACTCTTTCACATATCATTAAAGTACTTCTTGTATCGTAAGTATGTACTGCTAATATGCTGCCCGAATTTGATCTATATATTTCTCATGCGTACGACCAGACTAGTTTGTACTCTTCATCGCCTTCGTTTAGTGTTCGAGGTATGTTCCTTGCTCTTTTGGCAATATCATGTGTAATGTTAACAGTGAAATCCTTCCTGACTGTCTCGATGATGGAAAAGATAGTCCACATAGGTTGACTTTTAAATATATCAAGATAATAAATTGCAAGATTTTTTACTCTAGCATTTCGATTCTCAACTACCCTTGCACAGTTGTGAGAATTAACCAAACACTTTATTTGATAGGTTTCCTTGCCTTGCATCTTCAAAGCATGTAGTCGCCATGGACATCCGTCTGCGTATATAGCTGTTAGTCGTTTCTTGTTACTTTGAACAAATGTGATGTCGAAACCCTTTTTCAAAGAATATTCCACTATTTTCTCTTTAATTTGCTTTATATAACTATATGTTTTCCCCAAACAAAAATCCATTGGGTTTTCTTCACATACCGGTAAACTTTTCACCTCATCAACGTCTGACTCGACATGTGTTCGCAGCTCCTCGTTTAGAGTTACACATGTCAAATACATCTTTATTTCTTCATTATTGTTATACGAATACCAATCCATATCGACATCAAAATTTGTTGGCTCATTTAAATCTGAAAGATTATGATTAGTTATGCAGTGTCACACAAGGTTGCTCGTGTGACACCGGTTATTAATGTTGACTTAAATGGTGTTTTAAGTCTAAATTGTTTTTGATGATGTGTTTATATGATTAACTTGGTAATTTGATTATGTTTATTGAATAAGAATTATAAATTATGCACATGATTTTAATCTGTTGGAAATGCCCTTGGTAAGGGTATTTTAGTATTTAATGCATGTGATTAAGTGTACAGGGCTGAAATGTGTTAAACAAAGTAATCAGTCCACCGGTCTCAAAACGACAAGAACGGAATCGTTTACAAGACTCAGTCCACCGGTCACATAACGACAAGAGCGGAATTGTTTACAAGACGAAGTCCACCGCTCGCTAAACGACAAAGGCGGATGAGCTAAAACGAATTACTGCACCGCTCACTAAACGACAAAGGCGGATGAGATAAAACGAATTACTCCACCGCTCGCTAAACGACAAAGGCGGATGAGCTAAAACGAGTTACTCCACCGCTCACTAAACGACAAAGGCGGATGAGCTAAAACGAATTACTCCACCGCTCGCTAGACGACAAAGGCGGATGAGTAAACTGAGGTACTCCACCGCTCGCTAAACGACAAGGCGGATGAGCTAACACGATGAAGTCCTACGCTCGCTAAACGACAAGGCGGATGACTTCAACAAATTTCTCTTCCGGTCACTAAACGACAAAGGCGGAAGACGTCTCAAATTTAATCATCCTATGCCGGTTCAAGTGTTTAAAGCTTCATCATCCATTGCCGATTCAAGTGTTTAAAGCTTCATCATCCATTGGCGGTTCAAGACTACAAGTCAGCTTTGTCTTCTGCCAGAATTCAAATTAGCCGCGAAGCTACAGTGACGTCGTTTTCAGCCATAACTCCAGAACATTAATGGCGACGACGATTTGCAACTACAAACGGCAACGGCTACCTGAACTTGTACGAAAGCTGCTCCAACGGTAACTAAACTTCTATTATTGGATAAGGAGCATTGAAGCCAAGCCGATCTGAAGACAGAGTATTTAAGTCGAGCTTAGAGCACGAAGGAACAACTTTTGCAAATTTGAATACTGAGCCCTAAGCTGCGAAAGTGAGAATACTCTGTATTTTATTCTACATCTCTCAAACCTAACTTGAGATTCATTTTTGTGAGATTGTAGTCTGAGCTTAATATTTTACAAACTCAAATCTGTATAAGGCAGTGGATTGACGCCCGTGAAGTTCAATCCAGAATTGTAAAGGCAGTTGATCGGAGCCCGGAATCCCGATCTGTTATTTCTCGTGAGGAGAAGGGTAAGGATCTTCAAGGGGTGAGCCTTGGAGCGTGGACGTAGGCAGTTTGGCCGAACCACGTAAAAAGTTTTGGTGTTGAATCTCTCTTACTCTCTCTTTATTTTTGATATTACCTTATTTGCTATTAGGCGTATTAAGAGAGTAACACTAATTGATTAATAGATTAAGTTTCTTTAAAAAGTCTAATTCACCCCCCTCTTAGACAATACCGATCCAACAATTAATGCAATGATGGACAATATAAATATGCAGAAATAAATGACACAGAAGGTTGGTAACACAGTTCGGCAACCAGCCTACGTCTGCGGGGCCACGCCCAGATATAAAAATATTTCTTTGAGTTCACAAAGTTACAAGACAATCGGACTTATACAAATAAAGACTCCATCTTATCTTTGTCGCCGCCTCTAGCTAACTTCCCCAAGGAAACTGTTTTTGCGAGCTCCTCTCGACTTAAGATCAACCTCTCCCGAGATCTAGAAAACAACAAAATCCTCTTGTTGTTGATTCCTCCCGGAATCCGTATTGTGGCAAGATCTCCTTGCCCACGATCAAGAACGACAAGCTCCCCTTGTCAATAAACAGAACTTCTCCCGAGTTCGGATGCAGCCTCCTCCCGAGACTGAGTTTTAATGAAGAACAAGAAAATTACCTCCTATGACACCGCCTGGAACACCCCATCGTTGTCTTCGGACGCAATAATCAACACACTCTGATAATCGATGAAATCCACAGCATAAGAAGAGTGTGTACAAAAATCATTCACAGACTGAATGATCACAGACCCATACGCAGAATCGTAGGGAAAGAAAGAAAAGCGACGGCTTAGAAAAACGAAGAAACCTTCTCTCGTGAAAATCAAAACTCCGTCGTCTAAAGAATAATCACCGACGACTCACAGTAGGCGTGAATGAAAGGATTAACAATTGCTGAACACACACAAACGTCGGTGAAGAATAAAATCGCCCGAATGAATAAAGACGTTTAGCTCTCAAGAATAGTGGCTTCAGCACCTTCAACTGTTAAGCAAGAATGCATAATATACTGTGCATCAAATATTCTCTCTAAACAGATCGCACAGAATAAGAGAAACTGAATCCCATGAAAATCGAATCTGTGACACCCTGTGCGACATTTATGGAAAGTCCATGCAACCAAATCTGAAACGAATCCCAAAATATTAGGAACAATTCCTAACAGTGTCGTGATCACGTATCAAGCTTAACAACACCACAAAATACAGATCGGCTTCCAAAATATTATTTCCATCTTAAAATCAACTTTTCAAATATTTAGGAATAAATCTATCAGTAGCTTCTACAGAAACGAAAGCTTAAATATCATTGGTAACTCTCATATCTTCGATTTAATTCAGTTACCAAATTAGATTAACCGTAGCAAGGAATAAGAAAACCAAATCTCAACAAATTGGTTAAGTGACACCATGTGTGACACTTTAGGAAAGTATCTCTAACAACTCGGATATTCATCCAAAAAATTAGGAAAGCATCCCATTATTCATGTGATCTCGAAGCCTAACAGATTTCACCAAATCTTCATCAAATCGGCCTGCCAAATAAAAGTTTTCCAAAAAACAAGTGTCTTTAGCATTTTCAATAACTTTCCTACTATTCTTGTTTCCTTATTTTTCTCTCCCACAGAATCTTCATGATTGCAATATGTATCCATCAATAATCTGAATATTATATTTCTTGATCACCAAGAAATAAATTATCAATTTGGAAAATAATAGAATAAAGTAATTTCTCCATAAAAATATATTGCCAAAAAATCAATGCCAACACATATGCAATATCTTTGCATTTACGAAATCGATAAATTTTCTTGGATCCATCGTCTTCAAAGGAAAATGAAGAATACATAATAAATTAATAAATAGTAACAAAATAATTAGGGATGAAATACACGTATCAATAATTAATATAAAAAAAATCTCTAAAAGAATTTAAAATTATTAATAAATAATTCAGAAATAATAAAATAGTCAATAGTAGCAAAATAATATTTAATGAAATACCCAACAATATTCATGGATAATATATTTTATTTGAGTATATCACCTATTCAGAGTATACTCTAGAAAGAAATCCCGAAACAAAGCACTCAAAGTAATAGAAGAGTTAGAGAAGAGAGTGGTGGATGTGAGAAACAAGAAGAGGAGAGGTGTTTAAATAGGTACTACAATGGTCGACCGTATTCATATAGCGATCGACCGTTTTGGTATTTTCAGTAAATATTCGCCAACAGTATTCTCCGTGACCCGAATATTTCAGAGACTTCACTTGATAGGTGGTCAACCGTCTTAAATCAGCAGGTAACCACATTATGCGGGGATCGTGTGAGGGTATGCACCCCCACGTTGTTCTAAATACAGTTAACCATCTCAAATGAGGCGGTTAACCGCATAACGCGGGGGGTCAATCGGTTAACCGCATAACCCATTGCATTATGCGGTTAACCGTGTAAGGCATGCGGCTAACCGCTGCACCCAGCGCGGGGAATAGCGGTTAACCGCCAAGCTTTTTTTTTCACTTTCGAAAGTTTAAACTTTTTTACGAACTTTTCTGATACTTCAAGTTTTTTTATGCACTTAATCCTAAAGTTTAAATATGTATAAAATGTTCCCGCTTTAGATAAAAAAGGTAATTATCGATTTTAACCCTGTACAATGCACTTTATTTCACTTAGTCGCATATACTAAAAACACCGGCAAACAAAACTCTATACTTTGATTTTGTTATCAGTTTTGACATTCTATCAAAAATTTTGTTAAATTCTCATTTAAAAAATTACCAAACGATATTGTATTCACTTGAAATTTTTACCACGTGTTCACTACTTAACGAGAAGATAATTTAGAAATATTTGTGATTTTTTAAGACATTTACGATTAATTGTAATTTTATTTTAGTATTTTATAAACATATTATAATAAATAATACTAGTTTTATAAAATCACAAAAGTTTTTCTATTATCTACCCATGATGTAGTAAACATGTGAAATTTTTTTCAAATAAATCCAATATGTTTTGTTATTTTTTTAAAATTAATTTGAGTCTCTTCTTTACTTTATAAATTAATTTTTAAAAAAATACCAAAATATATTGAATTTATTTGAAAAAAATTTCATATATTCACCATATCATGGGTAGATAATAGAAAAATTTCGTGATTTTCTAAAACTTGTATGATTTATTATAATATTTTTATAAATGATTAAAATAAAATTACAATAAATCGTACATATGTTAAAAAATCACGAAATTTTCAGATTATATTCTCATTAAGTAGTAAACATATGGTAAAAATTACAAGTGAATCCAATATCGTTTGGTAATTTTTTAAATGAGAATGTAACGAAATTATTGATGGAATGTCAAAACTGATAATAGAATCAAAATACATGATTTGGTTTGACGATATTTTTAGTACATGGGCTAAATGAAATACGTGGCATATTACATGGTTAAAGTTGGACCGCTGATGCTGCTGCTGGCCGGCCGGGTAACTGGAGAAGAGGTGGACTGCTGCTCGGATCTGCGTCAGCGGACAGCAGTGAATTTATCTCTGGTGCGACAGAACGACGAGGATTGATCGGGCGTCATCTTCTATGTGATGCTCGGCGACAGCGGCGACGACTGATGGTTCTGGTGCGCGCGGTGATGGCAGAACAACAGCGTCTGTCTAGCGACGTCAGTGGTTGGCGTGGTCTGTGCGGTCGGCGGCGGCTCTTCTTTCATCGGATTGAGGCAACGACCGCGGCTATCCCTCTCCTCTCTCTGTTTTCTGCTTGGCGTGAAGAAGACAAACAACTTCTCTGCTCTTCTTCACCGTGGAAGAAGTTAAAACCAGAAAAACAAAACTTTTACTTGTCACTTTTTTTTTTCTTTATTTCCTTGATTTCTTTTTCTCCAAAAAAATTGCAAATTTCAAGCACCCAAATTGTAAGCCCGTAAAATCGTTCGGTACATTCGAAGAATCAAATCCTGATTTTCGAAACTGCTTCAACATGAAGTTCTGATACCAGTTGTGAGGATTAGACGCCTTTCACCTGTAACGGCGATCGAAAAACCGAAAAATAAAAAATAAAAAAATAATAGACACCAAATTTTACGTGAAAATCCTAGAAGAAAAAAAATTACAGGCAAATGAGAGAATCACTAATATCAAATTTGATATAATGAGTTTTGCGACTCAAACATCAATATATAAATAAAATGTAAAATCCTAATATTGATATACGGATCTGACTCGACCCAACTAGAATTCAGGTCACCCCTTCTTTCCTTAGCCGTTGGCCCTTGTCATCTTCGATTGCGTAATGCGGTGGTTTCAGGAGACGCTCAAGGAGGCTAAAGCGGGTGATACTGGAATGCAGGTCTTGTTGGGCCAGATGTATAACAGTGGCTATGGTGTTCCTAGAGACCCTCAAAAGGTCTATCTTTCTTACTTTTAACTTTCTGCAAATCCTTCACTCTCTTTCGTGAACTGGATCGTAATATATTGGATTGATTTTTGGGTATGTGCATTATGCGGTAATAAGTCAGGAATTCTTTTCTCAGAACTCGTGAATCCTGAATGAGACTAAAATTTGTGTGATAATCAGGGGCATGCTTGGATTAGTAGAGCCTCCAAAAGTCGAACGTCCGTTTGGAAAGTGTGCAACAAACGTCCAGGTACTTGCTCTATTTCGCCCATACTTTGGTCATATTATCCTGGGACTGCTTGCCTCAGCTCTTTGATTGGTTTTCCCTTAGATTATAACGCAAGTGATTCTGATTCAGATGAAACAAAGAGAGGAACTAAATAAGTTCAAACTCATTCCTACCCATGTAAGTCTGTCATCCGTTTCTTATTTTTCTCGATTTAGATCAAACTCTGGCAATTACTCATTCTTTTGTAAAGGTTACTAATTCTTTCTTTTATCCATATTGACATATTTCTTTACGCTAGAGTTTAGTGTAAACCGAATTCTAATTGAGTCGGGTCGGATTTGTATATGAATATTAGATTTTTATGTTTTCTCTATGTATTAATACTTGAGTCGCAAAACTCATTGTATCTTGATTTTTAATAGTGAATTCCTCCTCTACCCGAAGTTTTTTCCGGTCTAGAATTTTCTAGTAAATCTTGATGTTTCTGTTTTTCCACTTTTGTTTTCTTTTTTCGGTTATTAGCGTTCGGTTTTATTTGCCTTATTTCACAATATGTTCTTTGTTATGCTCTAATTTGTAGGATGCCTCAGTTTTAGCTAGAAAAAGATACCTCCAAATAGGACACATTCCAATTAAAATCAAAAGGATGTCGTTTTATCTGAATTGCTGGCTCTAGTTTTACCCGATTCCCCCAGGCCCCATGTAGTATCGTTGTTCTTCCCATATCTATTTTACCCTTTGAAACAGTTTCACTTTGAGCTGAGAGGGCATCCTTTTAGATCAAAGCAATCACTGCTAAGAAAACGCATGTCCATTCTTCTGACGATTCTAATTATAGTTACAATACTAGTTTTCGATTTATTACAATCTCGCGTGAAGAATATGAACTAGATCAATACATTACTGCTGAATTTTTGCATGGCTTGACTCAGGTATTGATGAAAATCCAGGGCTCGAGCAGTTCCAATTGGCTTATTAACAACTCCGATAAGTGGAGGTGCATAAATCTTATTTACAATCTTCCTTCGCGCTTCTTTTTCCTCCAGTCCCACGGCTTCTCTGGGTTTGACGAAGCCCACAGGCCGATCCTCTTCTCTCGAGCCATCTTTTCCCACTGCAAGTATGCAAAGAAATTTATACTAAATCAATGTAAGGTACAATATTTTTCATTGATATTCTGAATCTGCTCACTTTTGCCAGATCTGTACGTTGATCATATGCAGTGTAATGCCAGGCTAAACCTTTCTTCAGCATTAGTTCCTGTCCGAGAGAAATAAACTAAGTTTGCTGATTTATTATCTCAATCGAAGCAGAGTACTGAGAATTTTTTAAAGATACCTGGACGAATGAGTTGTTGCAATAGATATCGGCTACACAACGGCCGTATCGATCTTCGGTGTAGACAAGGACTCTCAAGCATTTTCCTTGCAAAATCTTAGTCAGCTCCTGTTTGGCCTCAGGGCCATACGGCATGGAGCTTTCTGGGGTGTCGATTCCCCTGTTGTAAAGTGTCTTTCACGATGTTAGATTGATCGAAAGATGTTCTTCGTAGTTGATCGTAAAAAGAGATCGGAAAATTACCGAAGACGGATCCTGTACTTTCTTGCTAATACCTCCTCGTTCTGAATAGGCAGTACCCTGTTAAGAGACAGATGAAAAATGGTCTTGCATCAATCAATTTCTCCATTGTCAAAGTATGCCTTGTTCAATCTGATTAGATTAAGCAAACCAACCTATATCCAGCATCAACAATTGCTTTATGAAGAGCATCGGCCTTTGCATAGTTTCTTGCTGCTCGAGCTTTTGATCTTTCAATGGCTGCTTCTTGTACATCAACAGGAATGTTGTAAGACTCTCTCGGGTCAGTAGTACTTACATAAACCGTCACCGTATCACCATCTGCAACAGCTTTTTGATCAACCTAGAATCATTCAATTCATTTTGATCAGACAGTGAAGTTCCTATGTAAATTGAGTAGGAAGCTATGTTGTTCTCACCGGTAGAGTATGCAGTTCAAATTTAACTCCGGCTGGCAATAGCGTCGGAGCCGGTGCAGTGACTTGGACAAGAGTTTGAGGAAGAGGGAGACCATAAAAAGCCAGCAAACCCTGTAGAGGATCAATTGCTGTTAATTGGATTTATATATTTACCATTAAGCAAAGCTGCTCGTACCTCAACATCTGCCTTTTGATGTCTTTTAAGGGTTTGAATTACAAGCCTGGATGCTTCCTCAGGTGTTTTTGGAGGTGGTTTTGCTTCCTTCCATGCCTCTACTAGCTTTCTATACCTTCAAGCAAGTAGGAAAATCAATTAAACCTGTCCTAATTTCCTTGTTGGTCATTGAATCAGGAAGTACCAGTTTGCCTGCGCTTTCTTGGACGAACGGACATGCTTGCCAAGTCCTTCAGGAACCTAAGTAAAACAAAAAGGAATCTAAATCAGACGTACAAAGAGCTCAGAAGCTTGAGTAGTTACTTGAATTCAGGACGATCGCCATTAATGATAGAAAGAAAGAGAGTAAATACAGCTGGAAAGCTGATTTTCACCTGAGACGTGATTTCGAAGTGATGGAGATCATGGGCGAGAGCCGAAACACCGACAGTGGAGGCCGACAGGCCGTGGGGTCCGAGCGCATCTGAGGCTGCATCTAAGGTTGGTTGGCAGCAATGGCGGTAGAGGAATCTAAGGGCGTTACCCATGTGTCTGGTTTTTCCGGCGAGGCTGTTTGGGCGGTGAGAATCAGAGAGAGAACCGATCCCACGTAAAGAAAGGAGACGACTTTTGTTTCCAATTGAAATTAAAAAAGGGATCTTGGAAGCTTTTCGGGGTATCCAAGATTTAACACGCTAATGGAGGCAAAGCAGAGAGAATTCTATACGTGGCTTACTTCCATTGGTCGCAGTCATTATAATGTTTATTTTGTAGAAGACAATGCTGATTGCTGCCAGAAAAAGTGACATACCCCACTTTCGAGTTAAGCGCGTGTTTCTCTAACACGGTTTAAATTTTGATTCTCTTTTCCCAAAGATGCTCAAATTATCGTGTCGCGGACTAAATGAATCATATACTTTATTTTTGCACAATAATACTTTAAACTATATTCAGTGAACAAGTCGGTCATCGACGTAAAGCATTGTTAAATACACTTGTGGTCGCCTACGGTTTAAGTGAGGGCAACCTCCGTAGTAGCTCGCGTTTTAAGTGAGATCACCCTTGCTTTTACACGTGGTCGACTGCATGCGTAAGGCGGTCGCCTGCGAGCGACCTAATATAAATTCGCCCTCAGATAGGTTGTGCACGACCTAGGTATTTCTCCGGTGATTTTTTGCACAGTTTTGGCCAACTTCGACCTCCATTACGTAGCGCTCCATTGATTTTATTCGCTGTTTTGATCTCCTAAAACATTTCTGCGTCGTTTTTCCCTAATTTTGGACGATTTTGTCTATTGTTGCTCGAATTCTTTGCAGTTTTGCCATAACTTCGACCTCACTTAAAATGCGGGCTACTGCGGAGGTCGCTCTCACTTAAATTGCGGGCGGCCACGAGTGTATTTAATAGCGTTTAGGTTAACTTGTTCGGAGTGATAGTTTAAGATTTTAGTTGTGCCCAAATATAGTGTAGGGTTCATTTTGTTTCTCATCTAATAGTTTGAGTTTCACATTAGAATTTTCTCTAACTTTTATTATAATTTAGAGGGTAATTATCAAATAGAAACTCAAGTAAGTGGATAAATTTAATTTACACATTAAATTTTTAGTTTTGTCAATTGATAGATGTTTGTAACGATTAAGTCGTCATGTTAAGTTTGTCATAATAAATTTTTTTTTTTTTTTTTTTCACGTGCATGACAATTTTCGAAAAGAAACAATTTATGATATAATGATTTTGACAAATTTTTTCGAAAAAATTTGGAAACTCAATGCATTAAGCGATTTGGCAACAGGCTTCAAGAAGATCAAGTGACAAAAAAATGATCTTGTTTTTACAACACTAACGATGAAGAGTTAATTGCTTACTTCTCTTAAGTTAAACGAGTTACTTACGTAAGAAAATACGAGGGCATACTTTTTTATTTACCTATAAAGTTTCAGTGCATAAATGTTCCTGCTTTTGATATATATAAAAAAAAAAAAAAAATCAAAGATTTTGCACGAGCTCCTAAAAAAAAGCCATTTTGATTTTTGAGCCAGTTTTGCCAAACTGTCGGCGACTGAGATGGGTTATGCCGTGTCATTTCTATTTCGGCGGTGCAAATTAAGGACTACTCCGACCAAAAGTAGAACAACAGGGTGTTCTAGAAACCTTGATCTGGTTCAAACGACCAAAACAACAATTGACGACTTCCCTTTCTCTCTCTCTCCTCTCTCTCTACCTGAGTTTTTGCAGTTTCTTCTACTCATCTTCTTCATCGATCTGTTTCTTGTCAGCCATGGCAGCGGCAGTAAATCATAACGTAACATTCATCTGCCAGAATCTTCATCGGATAAGTCAAAATAGTGGCTCTTTCTACCACAACCCTTTACAAAACTACGGCACTCTTCTAATGCTGCAGCTCTCCATCATTTCCGTCGTTTCCAAGCTTATTGATATCTGTCTCAGACCTCTCGGACAGTCCACCATCGTGTCTCAGATCATTGTAAGATATTTCTCTTCCCAAAATTCTAAATTCAATCTCATCATCTTTGCACCAATTTTGCGAAACCAGCTGAAAATCAAACACCAGAAACCCATCATCGAGAGAATGATATCAATTGTTCTGTAAAGGACTGAATTTTCATGAAAAGCGGTCTAACATCTGAGAAAATTTGAATTGCTTACAGGGCGGTATACTTCTCGGACCGTCGTTTCTACGACGTCCCCTCTTGAATTCAGATTTCTCTACTTCTATCTTTCTAAAAATTCTTCTAATTGCCTTGCTCGGAATATTGTAGTAACAATGCTGGCATTTGTTTGTTTGAGTAGAAATTTTCTTCCAAACTGAATTCTCTGGTAAGGGTCAGATGAACGATGACACGTCTGATTAGCGTGTGACATTTTAATTTACAAATTCTGAAACATTGAGTGTGACCTTTACTCCTTGATTTTGGTATTTTCATATGAAATAGTCATACTATCTTCTGTGACCTTTACAAATTCTCTTTTGTATGTAGTTTTTCTTCATATCTTTTAGTGAAGAGTGTGATAAGTTTGATAAGAAATATGGGTCACCTATAGAAAAATGTCTTGGCAACCGAGGAATATGGGTGAATGATTGACACCAAAAGTAAGATCAAACATAGGTAATATGGGTCATTGGCAACTGAGGAATATGGGTCAATGATTGACATCAACTCCCAGTCTAGTCATAAGAAAGCAAACTGCTGTCATGAGATGGGTTGAAGAAATAATCCAGATAAGACTAAAGCTGTGTAAAAGCTCAGTAAATGGCTTTTGTGATTTGACCCTTTGGCAGGCAAGACGTGAGGATTGCTTCCCCACATTCAGGCTGGCATTGGCCTTGAGCCCTGCAAATCTCGGTTAGTAATTGATGATTTGTTTTATGGAATTTTCGATGAGTAGGGTTGTGTTTGTTATTAATACTCTTGAAGAATTTTGATTGAATAAGTGTCAGCATTGTTGGATTTGATTTTCAAACATCAGGTACATGCGTCTTACGTTTTACACTTACCCAAACCTCATTGAAAACTTACTCTGACAATTTCTAGGTGGGGAAGTATGGCGGATTATCTTTACATTTTAGTGCTCTTCCCTATATATTTAACACCAAATTTGATATTCAACAGGATGACGACGAGTCTGACAATCATTTCTAGTTTTCCCCAACTAGAAATTTATTTTTCCTTCTTGTGACCGAGAGGTCACCTCCTCCATTTTGACTCCATTGTCGTCACTCCCGAGCAAGGAAGAGAAATCCATCTTCTATTACTGTGGAGGCCCCACAGGCAATGAGTAGCCCTTAAATTTTGATAGACTAAATGGTCTTGAAATAGCAATTGCTTTTCTGATTCAGTTCTAATTCCAAGGTTTATTGTTGATTTTGGTTTCAGAATTTATGTGATGTTGCAGAGGAAGGAGATAGCCGTTGGAGGGGCAATAAAAGCCAAGTCCTTTCCACCACCCTCGAGATTGAGTGCAATAATTTATGGTGCGTTTTTGAGAGCAGGGAATTGGCTCGATTATTGATTAAATAATGCAAGAGAACTAGCCGTTGGGCTTTGTTTGTCCAACGCTGTTCTTCTTCTCAGAGATTCCTCTCTCTCTCTCTCTCTCTCTCTCTCTCTCTCTCTCTAGTTCACGTGCTCATCCGATAGACTTTACCACTTTCGTTTTTCTCACTGTTACAAGACCTTCTACCCTTTAGTTTGATATTTTCTCACTCGAGCCACTGCCCTTTTTCTGTCGTAGCGTTAAGTACAAGAGAGAATTCAATAACCAGCACAGAACCCACTATTTACAGTTTGAATTCATTCGTCTTCTTCTTCTTCTTCTTCTTCTTCTTCTTCATGGCTATGGATATGAACCCAGTGGCCAAGCTTCGATTATTCCAGGAAAAAACAGCATTTTGGCCGACTTCGTATATTTCTGAGAAAGCGAGTGAGAAATGGAAGACTCAACCCAAATGTTGCTCCTTCTGGTTTCTTCTGCTGCTTCTTTATCTCATCCGACCAGTTTTAAGCCGGAATTGGGACGGCGTAGTAGTAACAGAAGCTGATTTCCAGTCACTTCAAGCATTCAAGCATGAATTAGTGGACCCAAAAGGTTTTCTCAAGAGCTGGAACGACAGCGGATTCGGCGCTTGCTCCGGCGGCTGGGTTGGAATAAAGTGCGCGCAGGGAGAAGTTATAGTGATCCAACTCCCATGGAAAGGGCTGGGTGGTCGAATCTCAGAAAAAATCGGCCAACTCGAAGCACTCCGGAAGCTTAGCCTACACGACAATCTCATCGGCGGCCCAATTCCTTACTCTCTGGGATTCCTTCCGAATCTGAGAGGAGTTCAGCTGTTTAACAACCGACTTTCCGGTTCAGTTCCTCCTTCATTAGGCTCCTGCCCTTTAATTCAGACTCTTGATCTGAGCAACAATTCTTTATCTGGGTCTATTCCGTCAAGTCTCGCCAACTCTACCAAGCTTTACTGGCTTAATCTCAGTTTCAATTCGTTTTCGGGTCCTATCCCAAGTTCTCTGACAAACTCCGTCTCCCTCACTTTCCTTTCTCTCGACCACAACAATCTTTCAGGGCCCATTCCTGAATCTTGGGGACCCACCCAGAGTAAAAATAGGCTCTTTCGTCTTCAATCCATTATCCTGGATAATAACCTTCTCTCGGGAAGCATACCTGCCTCTCTCGGGAATCTCAGTGAGCTCCAAGTGATTTCTCTCAGCAATAATGAGTTGGAAGGGAACTTGCCGATGGAACTGGGGCAGCTTTCTAGTCTTAGAATTCTTGATGCTTCGAATAATGGCATCAATGGAAGATTGCCCGACAGTCTTTTCAATAATCTCTCTGTTCTTAATTTGAGTGGTAATCTGTTTAATGGCAGCATTCCTGCGACTCTGGGGAAGATTTCGTCGCTTACAGAGCTAGATTTGTCTCGAAATAATTTGAGTGGACAAATCCCAACTTCTCTCGCTGATCTACCGGCGCTAAATTTCTTGAATGTTTCTTACAACAACCTTTCTGGGTCTGTTCCGGCTGCTCTCTCGAAGAAATTCAACTCGAGTTCATTTGTCGGGAATGTCCAGCTATGTGGGTTCAGTGGTTCAGCTCCATGCTCTTCTGTCCTATCTCCTTCTCAGATTTTGCCGACTCCAACTCCAGAAGGCCATCACCGGAAATTCAGCACCAAAGATGTCATACTCATTGCAGCAGGATCTCTCCTCGTCGTCCTGCTTTTACTTTGTTGTATATTGTGTTGGTGCTTAATTAGGAAAAGGGCTGCATCAAAAGGGAAGGACGGTGGTCCAGCCGAGGGAGGAGGGGCTGCAAGAGCCGAAAAGGGTTTACCTCCCACTGCCGGAGAAGTTGAAGCCGGAGGGGATGTGGGCGGAAAGCTCGTCCATTTCGACGGGCCGATTATCTTCACTGCAGATGATCTTTTGTGTGCAACAGCAGAGATTATGGGAAAGAGCACTTACGGGACTGTCTATAAGGCCACGCTCGAGGATGGAAATCAAGTAGCAGTGAAGAGACTGAGGGAGAAGATAACTAAAGGCAGGAGGGAATTCGAAACGGAAGTCGATCTGCTCGGAAAAATCCGGCACCAGAATCTTCTGGCTTTAATGGCTTATTACTTGGGACCAAAGGGAGAAAAGCTCCTTGTTTTCGACTTCATGCCGAAGGGAAGTCTAGCAACCTTCCTCCATGGTTAGTAAAACTCACTTTGAAAAAATCTAGTAGAATGATATCATACTGAGCTGATAAATCGTTTAATTTACAGCTAGAGGGGCAGACTCGCCGGCTGACTGGCCGACGAGGATGAAAATAATGCAGGGGATGGCTCGAGGATTGTTTTACCTCCACACCCACGAGAGCATTATACACGGCAATCTTACATCGAGTAATATTCTCCTCGACGAGCAGACCAACGCGAAGATCGCAGATTTTGGACTGTCAAGGTTAATGACAGCAGCCGCGAATTCGAACGTGATTGCAACGGCTGGAGCATTAGGCTACAGAGCTCCAGAGCTGTCTAAGCTGAAGAAAGCCAACACAAAAACAGACGTATACAGCCTAGGTGTTATAATGTTAGAACTCTTAACCGGAAAGTCCACCGGAGAGGCGACGAACGGAGTGGATTTGCCGCAGTGGGTGGCATCGATTGTTAAAGAGGAGTGGACGAATGAGGTGTTCGATCTAGAGTTGATGCGGGACGCGTCGGCAATTGGCGATGAGTTGCTAAATACATTGAAACTAGCTTTGCATTGCGTTGATCCTTCTCCTTCTGCAAGACCGGAAGTCCAGCAGATTCTGCATCAATTAGAAGAGATCAGACCAGAGACCACTCCTACTTCCGGAGATGACACGCCCGGCGCCATCACGTCCGGCCACTAAACGACCGGAGAAGATTCTTTGATTTCATTCGAGTTGGTTTATGGTTTATGGTTTATACGTGTTGGATTGTAAGAGTGAGTTCTTCAAGTATGGTGTTGTAATACTTACAGCCGACCAATATCAGCTGCTATGATTTGCACAATCACTAGCGGATTCACTGGCCCGAGTGAAGGGCCCAATTCCCTTATTTATTTATTTATTTTTTCAAATTATTCGCGGGTCGCATTTTATTTTGCACTCGAAGTGAGTTCGATAAAGCACAGCGATCTTTGTTAGTAAACATTTTGTAAAATTACTGTATTTTATAAAAATATATGTTGTGTTAAACAAATCGTGGGAATTAATCAAGAATACAGATGTAACGATTGTTTTTTCCAATAAGATATTGTTCGCTCTGGAGATTGGGCCGTAGCCCAATATCCTCCCCTCACGGCTTTGTTTGGTGAGGACTTCCTAGTCGGTTATCCAACCTGGTACTACTCTGGTCGAAACACTTTTAACTTTGGAGTTCTTATGAGATCCATTGTCAATTGTGCTCCAAAACGCGTCCTACTATCTTGGGGGGTTTTCTTACATATGTTTAATTGCATATACTTCCCCAAACGATGTGGAATTGTGACAACCCCCTCTTTACGACCCGGGATTCGCCTACACTCGAATTCGAGATCTACTCAATAACCCGAGGTTTGCTCTGCAGTCGTATTCATACGTACACAACTGGGTCATCACAACAGATTTACGCAATTCGGACAAAATCGTCTTATTTACGTACACGGCAGGAGACTTCAGTAGCGAATTGTATTCAATAATCAAGAAAATAAGAATTTTCACGGCACAGAGTGCTTGTATTTTTTTTTTTTTTTTTTTTACAGTGATATCTTTTAAAAACAAAAAATTGAGTTAAAATACAAAATTCGGTAATTTATTTATTTATTATTTCTCTTATTCTATCCGTGCACGGAATGTCACTTGTTTTTTTAGAGGAATTTCTTTGAAAAATAGATCAACTATTTCTTCTTAAATCAATCGTATTCATTGTGGGATTTTCAAAGTCCATAACAAACTTCACCAAAACAATCAATTAAATTAAATTAAATATTATTCAACCTCCTCCTCCTCCCTGTGTTTGACTTGTTCATATGCTTCGTTTCAAAGACTCGTCAAAATCAGCCTTCCCAGTCCATCTCCATCGTCCAACGACTTCACTTCCACTTAACTTTCACTTTGGTGGTCCATCGTTTTCTAGATGTCGGAACACCTGGTTTTCTAGATGATAAATCTAACTAGTCGTTAAAAATCGAATGATAATCAAGAAAAAAAATGATTTGAAACATTAAATTTTACGTGAAAAAATCCTTTCCGAAAAAAAAAACTACGAACAGAAGAACAGATCTACTATAAAGATCAAAATACAACCGAATGAGATTTCCAACGCGGGCCTGGTCTGACCCTGATAAAATTCGAGTCATACCAAAATTTCTAGCAGAGAGAGGTTCAATCTGCAGGGTTGGAATACGGGAGATAGACAGAGATATATAGACTCGATCACACGTTGATTTATGCATGCAGAACAATGAGAATATGGATCGACGTGACAAAATCTAAACTTTAGTGATGATGTTTGTCTATAATTCAACTCATATCGAAGCTTGCGAAGGAAGAAAAATGATGATCGACTTATAGGCCAGTGGGTGCACCAACTTCAGACGGAGTTTTTCTTAATCAAACGCCTAATCAACCATATTCTGCCTATAAAAACAGACGCAGTTCACTGTCCTATCCATTGGCTTAAGACTCGTGTTTTTTTTAAGGAAATGGAGACTGTATTAGCCATTGGTCGGTGTTCTCTCTACTTCTCTGCCATTTTGCTGCTGCTTTCTTCCTCGGCGTGCTTGGCCAATCCCATGACTCACAAGCATGAGTTTGTCGTAAGTTTTTGAAGATTTTACTGTCTGGTTTTTCGTGTAAATATGTACAGCCACTGAGATTTTGCTTTGAATGGAACTTTTATAGATCCAATCTACGCCGGTGAAGAGGCTGTGCAAGACCCAGAACGCCATTACTGTAAACGGCCAATACCCAGGTCCAACCTTGGAGATAAGTAATGGTGATACTCTGATGGTGACTGTAATTAACAAGGCTAAATACAATGTCACCATTCACTGGTACTGGCATTTTCATTTCTGAGAGATTTTTCATGCGTTGTTCAAGTTTGTAGATGTTCATATTTGATATGGCTTGTAGGCATGGAATTCGACAGATGCGAACGGGTTGGGCGGATGGACCGGAGTTTGTGACGCAGTGCCCGATCAGACCGGGAGGAAGCTACACCTACCGCTTCACCGTCCAGGGTCAAGAGGGAACTCTGTGGTGGCATGCTCATAGCTCGTGGCTTCGAGCGACGGTCTACGGAGCTCTCATCATTCGTCCAAAACAAGGAGATTCCTACCCTTTCCCTAAGCCTAAACGCGATACGACTTTACTTCTTGGTAATCGCTTTCATCGCTAAGAGCGTGAACAAAATAAACATCGAGAATTTTTACGTGAAAATCAAAACCGTCGACTTAGAAATTCACCGCTCTATTCAATTCAGGGGAATGGTGGAATGCGGATCCCATTGATGTTGTTCGGGAAGCCACGAGAACCGGAGCAGCACCTAATGTCTCGGACGCATACACCATCAACGGCCAACCCGGGGATCTTTACAATTGCTCCTCTAAAGGTTGTATCTGCAATTCATTACATATGCATATGTTATGTAAATATAATTAATGACATGTTTTCTTTCATAATTTGCTGTCTTTATTGCAGGAACTGTCGTAGTTCCTATCGCCTCAGGGGAGACAAACCTCCTGAGAGTCATCAACTCGGCCTTAAACCAACCATTGTTCTTCAAGGTGGCAAACCACCTGCTGACGGTGGTCGGAGCTGATGCCTCCTACACCAAACCCTTCACCACCTCCGTACTCATGCTCGGCCCGGGCCAAACCACCGACGTTTTAATCTCCGGCAATCAGCTACCGTCTCGTTATTACATTGCAGCCCAAGCCTACCAAAGCGCGCAAAATGCGCCCTTTGACAACACCACCACCACAGCCATTTTAGAGTACAAGTCTGCTCCTTGCCCGGCCAAAAAAAGCGGCTTGCAGATCCAACCAGTCATGCCTTCTCTTCCTGCGTATAATGATACACCGACTGTCACCGCATTTAGCCGGAGTTTCCGAAGCCCGCAAAAAGTTGATGTTCCGACCGATGTCGACGAGAGCCTGTTCTTCACCATCGGTTTAGGACTCAACAATTGTCCGAAGAATTTCAAACCAAGCCAATGTCAAGGACCGAACGGGACTCGTTTTACGTCCAGTATGAACAACGTCTCATTTGTGCTTCCATCAACTATCTCCGTATTGCAGGCTTATCGACAAGGCATACCCGGAATCATTACCTCCGATTTTCCAGCTAATCCTCCGGTGAAATTTGATTACACCGGCAATGTAAGCCGCTCTCTTTTTCAACCAGTTCGGGGGACGAAAGGATACAAGTTGAGTTTCGGATCGAGAGTGCAAGTTGTTCTTCAGGACACGAGCATTGTCACGCCGGAAAACCATCCAATCCATCTTCATGGCTACGATTTCTACATCGTTGCAGAGGGTTTCGGAAATTTTGATCCAAAAACAGACACTTCAAAGTTCAACCTTGTTGATCCACCTCTGAGAAACACCGTCGCTGTGCCAGTAAATGGATGGGCAGTAATACGATTCGTCGCCGACAATCCAGGCGCCTGGCTGATGCACTGTCACTTGGATGTTCATATTACTTGGGGTCTGGCAATGGTGTTTTTGGTCGACAATGGAGTCGGAGAACTGCAATCCATAGAGCCCCCGCCAGCAGATCTGCCACTCTGCTAATTCATCGACAAACTACCACAATCAACGAGCCCAAAGATGGAATCTATATATATAAATTTATAGAATGTTCCCTGCATTTAGGGAAGAATCATTGCTCTATAGTATGTTTCAATTGTTGATTTTGATAGATAAATCTAGTAGAGAGAGAAAGATGATGCTATGATTGCGCATCTGATTTAGCTACAGACCAGACAAGCTTTTTTGATTCTTAGATGGGTATTTCTTTTGCGGTCATTATGTTACAGATGCTATATGACGTTTTGCTTTATCCAATCACTCCTCTCTCTCTCTCTCTCTCTCTCTCTCTCTCTCTCATTCCAATGAAGATCATAGAAAATGAACGCAGCCTGCAACCAACTGCAAGAATCCAACAAGTTTCGCCTCGTGAAGTCAAAAATCAGGGGACCTAACTGTAGAAAGTCAGCTTGATTCCTCTTTTCGTTGCAAAAGAAATGATAATAGAAGATTCTGGCCACCAACTTCAGAAATTTCTCTGGCATTGAACAATGTCGTTGTAGCAGTAGTAATAGACGGAGAAAACAGAGAATATATTATATTCTAGAGAGAGAGTAAACAAAAACTAAACTTTGAAGAAATTAAGAAGATATTAGTTTCAGTGTGACCCGATTTTTGACTGGATCAGGCTGGTACGGCTTACATTGTGAATTTCAATATGACTAGGATTTTATATTTTTATATAAATATATATTTGTGTGGTAAAACTCATTGTACCTCGATTTTACATAGTGATTTTTCCTCTCCCCGTGATTTTTTTTCTTCTAGGATTTCCACGTAAATCTTGATGTCCACTATTTTCTCGTTTTTCTTTTTCAGTTTCAGTTCGGTTTTTCAACAATTGGTATCTGAGCTTCAGGTTGAAGGTTTTCAGAAATCCGGGTTTGATTTTTCGAAGGTATCGAACGTTTTTTAAGTTTGCAATTTCGATGGTTGAAATTGAAATTTTGAGGAAAAAAAATAGAAAATAAAAGAAATTTAATTTATTTTCTATTTGCTCTGCGTGAAGAACAGAAAGGAAAAGTAAAACTTTTGTGTTCTTCTCGTCGTGAAGAACAGCGCGGCCCGAAGCCGAAGAATAGACAAATCACGCCTTCGTTCAGAAACTCGCCGCCGATCAGCAGAGAGAAGTGCGTAGCTGAGAGAAGAGCTTGAAGGTGACGCTCCAACAGTCGAACCACAACTCGACTGCTGAAGACCGAGGGGAACTGCAGAACCGCTACAAGTCGTCAAATGCTGTTGTCGCTGCCGTCACCGGGCATCGAACAGCGCCGACCAATTTGAAGCAGAAATCTCCGATTTTTTCAGAAATTTCAGAATTGTGTGCGGGAGAAGAAAAAGTTGCCCCTACTGATCAATTGCCCAACCTCAGCTTCTGTTTGTTCGATCATTCGAATCTGTTGTTTGGCCTACACAGATTCGTGGAATTGAACTTGGTTGGAATTGAGACTTGAAATTTTTCAGTGAAATTATTCGTTTGGAATTTTGTAAAACTGTTGGTGTTCAGAAACTGTGTTTTTTGGGCGAACAATGAAGGTGAAGGAAATTTTGTTGATTTTCAATATTAGGAATTATTCAAACTCTAGGGAAAATATTCTGATTTATGAAAGATGACATCATTAAAATATGATATTCCTTTACTAGACAGGAATACAAAATTTTTAATATGGTAGGTAAAGATGCGAGACCTACTCGCTCAAATGAAATTGGATAACACGTTACTTGGTTTTGATAATATGTCTGAGTCTTGGTCAGAGGCGGAGAAACTCACAAGAGACAGAAAAACATTATCTCTGATTCATCTACACTTGTCAAATTTAATTTTGGAGGATGTGTTGAAGGTGAAATCTGCTGCTGAAGTATGGTCAGAATTAGAAGATTTGTGCTAATATAAAACTCTCACGAATAAGCTGCATTTGAAGCAACGATTATATTTTTATCATATAAGAGAAGGATCTTCTATCGAAGAACACTTATGTGCATTCAAAGAGATAGTTTCGGATTTGGAAACTTTAGAGTGCAAATATGATGATGAGGATTTAGCTTTGATTTTGTTGTGCTCGTTGCCTGTTTCGTACAATATTTTTCGGGACGCGATGTTATATAGTCGTGACACACTAACCTTGAAGAAAGTCTGTGATACTTTGCTTTCAAAGGAAAGGATGAAGCACCTTGTAGTTGGATCTGGAACTCAAGGTGAGGGACTAGTTACTCGAGGTAGAGCTACAGAGAAGTCGGAGAAAAATAGTCATGGCAGAAAGAATTCAAGGAGCAGATCAAAGTTTAGGAATAGAAACAAAGTTTGTTTTTACTGTCAGAAAAAAGGCATATAAAATCAGAGTGTTATCAGCTGCAAAACAAGAGAAAAGAACAAAGTGAACAAAATGGAAAACAGTCAGGGAACTCTGGTGAAGCAGTTGTTGCTGAAGATGAAAGTGAAAGTGATCAAGGTAATCTATTGATAGTGTCTAAGGAAAACTCAAGGTCATCTGAGGAATGGATTTTGGTTTCGGCTTGCACATTTTATATGTGTCTCAATCGAGAATGGTTTTGAACTTATGAAACTGTGACAAAAGAAACTGTATTAATGAGAAATAATGCATTATGTAATATTGCAGGAATTTGCATAGTGAGAATCAAAATGTATGATGGAGTAGTCAGGACACTTGGTGATGTGCGACACGTTCCCGAACTGTAGAGGAATCTGATCTCGTTGAGTACTCTGGATATTAATGGGTACAAGTACACCGGTGAAGGTGGAGTTCTGAAGATCAGTCGAGGTTATTTTGTTATGATAAAAGGACGGAGAAAGTCTGGAAATCTATATGTTTTACATGGTTTTACAGTTGTTGGGGATGTGGCTGTTAGTATTTTATTGTCAGATGCAGATCTCACCCGTTTATGGCATATGCGTCTAGGACACATAAGTGAGAATGGTTTGACTGAACTAAGTAAAATGAAACTTTTGAATGGTCAGAGCACCAATAAATTACAGTTTTGTGAGCATTGTCTAGTTGGAAAACAGAAAAGAGTCAAATTTGCTTTGGGCACTCACAATTCAAAAGAGATTCTAGATTATATTCACTCAGATCTATGGGGACCAGCACAGGCGTTTTCCAAAGGAGGGCCACATTATATGTTAACATTCATAGATGATTTCTCCAGAAAAGTATGAGTATTCTTCTTGAAGAAAAAAAGTGATGTATTTTATACTTTCAATGACTAGAAAACGATGGTTGAAAAGCAGACAGAGAGACAGGTAAAATATCTTCGCACCGATAATGGGTTGGAGTTTTGTTCAAAGGAGTTCAATTCTTTTTGCAAAATAGAAGGAATTTTGAGGCATCTGATAATCCCGGGGATTCCACAACATAATGGTATAACAGAGAGAATGAATAGAACTTTGATAGAGAAAGTTCGGTGAATGCTCTCAAGTTCAGGTTTACCTAAGTCATTTTAGGCTGAAGCTACAGAAACTGCTTGTTACATCGTAAATCGTTCTCCAAGTACTGCTCTTAATAAGAAAACTACTGAAAAAGTTTGATCTGGTACTCCTGCCGATTATACAGTTTTGAGAGTGTTCGATCAAGGTAAGTTAGAATTAAGATCACTAAAGTAAGTATTCCTTGGATACAAGTCTGGGGTAAAGGGATACAAATTATGGTGCCCAGGATATAATAAAGTCAAATATAGTAGAGATGTGGTATTTGATAAGATTGCTATGTTGAATAAACCATCTCCAAAGGTCTTGCTGAAAAGACTAATCAGATATCCAGTGAAAATTTTGAAGTTGAACTTGGATCAAGGTCGACATCAGGATCTTCAGTTCAAGACAGTTCAGAAACACATAATGATATTGTTTTTCTACAGTCACTAGTATTGGCTTCTCCACAATATTGCATTGCCAAAAATAGACCGGGGAGGGAGATTAGACTTCCACAGAAATATGGGGAAGCATATGTAGTTGCTTATGCTTTGAGTGTAGCCGAAAGCATTGATGCATGTGATGAACCATTTACCTATTTAGAGGCAGTAAGTTCAAAGGATTATGAAAAATGGATTATTGCTATGCAGGATGAGATGAACTCTCTTAAGAAGAATGACACGTGGAACTTAGTCGAGTTGCCTAAGGACAAGAAATCTGTTAATTGCAAATGGGTGTTCAAGAGAAAGGAAGGTACATCGGGTGTTGAAGAAGACAGGTATAAAGCACGTCTGGTTGTTAAGGATTACAGTCAGATCCCAGGTGTAGACTTCATTGATGTGTTTTCTCGAGTTGTTAAGCAAAGCTCGATTCGAGCTTTGTTAGGCGTTGTGGCTATGCACGACCTTGAGCTTGAGCAGTTGGATGTGAAAACTGTATTTTTACATGGAGAACTTGAAGATAACATCTATATGCAGCAACCTGAAGGCTTCAAAGTTCCTGCAAAGGAGACTTATGTTTGTTCGTTGAAAAATTCTCTTTATGGTATAAAACAATCGTCAAGACAGTGGTATAAGAGATTTGATTCATTCATGTCTAATCAAGGTTTCAGAAGGAGCAATTACGACAGTTGTGTTTGCATGAAGAATTGCAAGAATAAGTCAGTGATTTATCTGCTCTTATACGTAGATGATATGTTGATAGCAGCTAAAGATATAAAAGATATCAAAAGGGTTAAAGAACAATTGAATAATGAATTTGAGATGAAAGATTTGGGAGCCGCCAAAAGAATTCTTGGTATGAAAATACAGAGAGATAGGAAAGTTGGTAAATTGTACCTAAGTCAAAAGGGGTATATTCAGAAGGTTCTCTGCAGGTTTAACATGAATAAATCTAAGCCTGTTAGTATTCCATTAGTAGCCCATTTCAAACTTTCATCTACTTTATGTCCTCAGTCAGATGAAGAAGTTAATTAAATGTTACGAGTTCCATATTCTAGTGCAGTGGGATCGCTTATGTATGCTATGGTTTGAACGCGTCTAGATTTATCTTATGCAGTCAGTGCAGTAAGTAGATGCATGGCTAATCCAGGAAAGGAATATTGGAAAGCTGTTCAGTGGATTCTTAAGTATCTGCGGGGGACTAGTGCTGTATGTCTTCAATTTGGAAGAAATAAAGATCCGGTAATTGAATACGTTGATTTTGACTATGCAGGAGATCTTGCTAAGAAGAGATCTCTCACAGGATATGTTTTTATAGTTGGAGGTTGTGCCATCAGTTGGAAAGCTACTTTACAAGATACCGTTGCATTGTCTACTATAAAGGCAAAATATATGGCTATTACAGAAGCATACAAGAAAGCCATGTGGTTGAAAGGTTTGTTCAGTGAGCTCAATAAAGAATTGCAGATTTTCACAGTATTTTGCGACAGTCAGAGTGCTATTTTTCTCACCAAAGATCAGATGTTTCATGAGAAGATGAAGCACATTGATATTCGTTATCATTTTGTTCGCGATGTGATTGCTCGTGGTGATTTCGCAGTGAGTAAAATTAGTACTCATGATAACCTTGTTGATATGATGACCAAGATTTTGCCCACATCAAAGTTCAAACATTGTTTGAGCTAGGTTGGTATTAGCTGCTGATTTCGCCCTGAGAGGCTTTTATGGTGGAGGAGCTTCGCTGGAGTTTTGGAGTATATTTTATGCAGTAGAATTTGTGTCAAGGTGGAGATTGTTAGTTTCGGTGTGACCCGATTTCTGACTAGGCCAGGCCAGTACGGCCCACGTGAATTTCAATATGACTAGGGTTTTATGTTTCCGTATAAATATATGTTTGTGTGGCAAAACTCATTGTACCTCAATTTTACATAGTGATTTCTTCTATGCCCGTAATTTTTTCCCTTCTAGGGTTTCCACGTAAATCTTGGTGTCCACTATTTTCTCGTTTTTCTTTTTTTTGTTTTACTTTGATTTTTCAACAGAAGCTTTGGATGAACACATGAAGTGATTTCAAACCAAGGTTTTGATTCTTGTACCGAGAAATAGGTTTAAAGTTTGGAAATCCTAAAAAAAAAAGATCGAAAAAGAAAAACTGGTTCATCATCAAGAAAGACGTCGCAAATCCAAGTGCAGAGAGATTGAAAAGGTTGGATTTTTCGAATGTTAAAAAATACCCATATCGAGTTCTTTCTGTTTCAGGGTCGCGAGATTCTTTATTACAAAAAATTTGAATCAAAATTAAAAGATTAAGATCAGTTATGTGATGTACACAGGGTGTCTTGTGTGACACCGATAATTAATGCAATGATGGATAATTTAAATATGCGAAAATAAATGAGACAAGAGGTTGGTAACGCAGTTCCGCAATCAGCTTATATCTGCGGGGCCACGCCCAGATATAAAAACATTTCACGAGTTCACAAAGTTACAAGACAATCGTACTTATACAAATAAAGACTCCCTCTTATCTTTGTCACCGCCTCTTCCTAACTTCCTCAATGAAACTGTTTTTGCGAGCTCCCCTGGACTTAGAATAGGTCTCTCCCGAGATCTAGAAAGCAACAAGATCCCCTTGTTGTAGATGACTCCTCCCAGAATCCGTGTTATAGCAAGATCTCCTTGCCCACGATAAAAAAGACAAGCTCCCCTTGTCAATAAACAGAACTCCTCCTGAATTTAAATGCAGCCTCCTCCCAAGACTGAGTTTAAATGAAGAATAAGAAAATTGCCTCCTATGACACCGTCTGGAACACCAAGTCGTTGTCTTCAGACGCAATAAATCAACACACTCGTATAATCGATAAAATCCACAACATAAGAAGAGCGTGTATAATAATCATTCACGAACTGAATGAACACAGACCAATACGCAGAAGCGTTGGGAAAGAAAAAAAAAACGACGGCTTGCAAAACGAAGAAAACTTCTCTCAAGAATAATAAAAAATCCGTCAGTTGTTTCCACAGAAACGAAGACTTAAATATAATTGGTAATTATCATATCTTCGATTTAATTCAGTTACCAAATCAGATTTAACGCCACAAGGAATAAGGAAACCTAAATCTCAACAAATCGGTTGAGTGACACCACGTGTGACATTTTAGGAAAGTTCCTCCAACATCTTGGATATAGATCCAAAAACTTAGTAAAGCATCCAATGATTCATGTGATTTCGAAGCCTAATATATTTTAACAAATCTTTATCAAATCAACTTACCAAAACAAAGTTTCTTTATTTTCAAGTTTCTTTATTTTTCTCTTCTACGTTATCTTCATGATCTTCAATATTAATACATTCAATAATCTGAATATAATATTTCTTAATTACCAAGAAATAAACTACCACTTTGGAAAATAGTGAAATAAAATATTGTCTCCATAAATATAATTTGTCAAAAAATCAATGCCAACGTATTTGCAATATATTTGCATTTACAAAAACAAAGAAATCCGATTAGATTGGTCCTCCCCGCGTCCTTCCTAGGCAGGATAAATCATCCGCCATTAGATCTCTGCAAGTCAGGAGCTATCCGAGTCCGAGTGCTTTGGCTGTCAACTGTGTAGGTAACACGGTGGCTGCTATGGTGCATCACCAGGACCGACGCCTCTCCGCCGCAAACATCGGAGGAAGCAAGCATGTCGCCCATCACTCCCAGCTCTTCGTTCTCCACAAAACCAGACATTTCCTGGTCAATCGTCATCGCATTGCCTTGTCGGCGGCCGACCATCATGAGATCGTAATTATACTCTATAGACCGCATGGAATCTATCACTTTTATTCTATCATCCGCCACGATTTCCCTCACCGCCACTCTAGGGTTTCTCCGGTTCTTCAGCTTGAATTCATCCATCAGGAATTCATCAAGTATCCTCTCCTGGTCGAAATGGCTCTTTTCGTCGCCGTCAATGATGAAATGAAGAACGGTGACACTCACCGCTGAGTGGCTAGACATTCGAGCTGCTAATGCTAGAGCTTCTCGATCGTCATCCCCGCCGAGAAAAATAACGGCAACGCGGCACGAGAAATTTTCGGAACCCAAATGGCAACGGAAGCCCTTATCCACCAGAATCCCCACCGTGCAAGGGGCAGAAGCTTGTAAGCTTGTATTAAAATGGCGGATCGAGGAGATCGCGTGATTCTCTGTCACCAATCTGTGGTTTTCATGGAAAGGGACGATGATGAAGGGGATCATCTTGTCCTGCGCAAACCTGCAAATACATTCGTGCATACTTTTGTATGGAGCGATCAAGACGAACGGACTAATGGCGATCTGACCACTCGAGTGACTCGAAAAATTCTCAAACGCGCGCATTATGTGCTCAGAATTAGCCGAATTCATACTCCCGGAACTTTTTTCGAGCTTCTCCGGTTGGATAAGAAGAGGAACAGCTCGGCCGATTAGCTCAACAAGATGGATTACATAAACAAAAAGTGGACTTGCTTCTGCAGAATTGGAGCTTTCGAGGAGTGCGATGATGCTTCGAACATTATACTGGCTGTGGACGCATGAAATGATTCGAAATTCAGATTCATTCCAGAGTTCTTGGATTGATCTGATACCCTTTCGAGAAATCGTCTGGTTTTGAGCGAGTCGCATCTGAGGCTTGTAATAAATCTCAATCACCGGAGTTATGATCATGCTCAAACACATTGTTGACAACACCAACTGGGTGAACGACTGGGTATCTAAAAACTGCAATTCAGATCAAGAAACAAAGATCATCTAGCAGGACAGGGACGGAGGAGGAATGAAAAAGACGAATCTTACCTGTACTTGGAGCAATTTGCGAAAGATGAAAAGCTCGATTATCCCTCTGAAGTTCATGATTAAGCTCAGCAAGATGGCATTTTTAAGCATTATTTTGGAGTAAAGTGCAGCCAGAAAAATCCCCATTAACATCGCACCATAAGAAGCTGCGATGGACGATCTGAAACGCGAAGAAGGTTTTCCAGTTTTTGATGGCATATATGTTCGTCTCATATCCGACGTGAACATAAACAAACGGCAGAAAAAATTGAGAGACCAGAAGCTCAGATTTCTCTGCCAAAGCCGTCCCAAACGGAGGTCCATTAGGGATGACCAATCCCAGAAGAATGGCTCCATGAATCACAGTCAACCCATCAAATTGAAAAGATTGACTTCTCTGTTAGCCTCACACTACATAAGTGGAAGCCATAACGAAATTAAATGCTGGAACATTAAATCCTAATCATGTAGTTTCTACTAACACATCTCAGTTGCATTTACATTCTTTCCCTGATCTATCCCTTGGTTCATTGGAGTGGATCAATTTTTTTTTCCAAAGTCATAACATCCCTTCTAAGTGAAGGGGGCTGCTTATTTCCCTTAATACTTTAAATCGTATCCTTTCAATTCCATTGGGAAGTGACTCAATCTTTCCCAAAGTCAGAAATCACTTCAATTAGGGGCAATGATTCCCTTAATAGTTTAATATCTGTGCCATCTGTTCATTTTTCACACCAGACCACTATATGTAAATTCATTTTTCGTATTCCTTTCAAATATGATCAATGACATACAGACAAATTCAAACATACATAAGCTACTATTTTGTGATGTAGGGGCCGAAGGACATGCATCCTCCACTTACCCTGCGTCTCCTGGGGATTTGTTGGTTGTAATTACTTCGGGAGTTTG